>CM034467.1:23603061-23650470 GCA_019925255.1 Litchi chinensis
AAATGTCAAAAACAAAAACCTATATATATATATATATATATATATACATGTATATGTATATATATACACACACGTGTATATATAAATATATGTATGTATGTATGTATGTATGTATGTATGTACAAATCTCTATTCATACTCCATAAACCTAGTGATTATAATAAAAGATAAATAGGATAACTTTTAAACTCAAATATTATGGATTTAATTTTGCATAAGCTAACACCTGAGTTTAATTAATAAGTATATAAGATTTAATCTTAACTTTGGGAGATTCTCCAAGTCCTCATTCCTCATTCTTTATTTCAGTTTCTCAGTACTAATCCAGTAATTGTCAAGCGAGGATAAGGCCATTTACTTTTAGAGCACTGGAAATGTTTAGCTGCTATATACAACTATCTACTGGAACAAATTCGTAATTTTAGTGTTGAAAGATGTAAACATAATATACCTATAAGCTTAACATGTTTGTAAGCCGATCAATAGCAATATATCATATAGGTAAATCAAATAGTCCATATAAATATATCATGACCCTTTATCTTTATTTTAAAAAAAAAAAAAACATAAAAAACCATCTAATATGATTTGATGGCAAAGAGTACTCATTCATTATATCAATAACTCTTATTTGAGTAGCGCCTACTGTAACTGGTATATCAAAAAATAAATATCCGAATGAAAAAAAGCTATCTCTTTGCATTATTATACAAGCAAGAACAGGGCATTTCCATTATTTGATCTCTTTTTGGTGTATGTTCTTTCTTTTTCTCATCTTCAATTATAACATGGTTCGCATGGTCAAAGCTAAACATATCAATTTATCACTACATACAGATTAAGACAACTCTGCTTTTCTCTCTCCACTCTACCCTATCCCACTCCTGTATGCAACCCTTCCCATACCCAGACACTCCTCTCTCTCTCTCTCTCTCTCTCTCTCGATGCTATTTCATAAGAGATAATCTGATAACAAAATGTAATGTACGGTAAAAACTAAACATTGATGATGATCATGTTTGTCTGTTTCTATATGTACTGATAGTATTTATGCACATGTATATGGTTATAACTTTTGAGTTATCATAGGGTAGGCACTAAATAATGGGGCATTTAATACATAAATTTTTATTATAAGGTCCCCACCAACCAACTGGGATTGAATTGGATGGACCACTTTGAAATTCAAATAGTAGCCGTTTCTCTTCTTTCTAATTTCTTTATTTTTTTTCTTTGTTCAGCGAATAAATTCAATTTAGATATTAGGGTTCGGTGCAGTTTGGTTTGGTGGAGTCAGGAATATTGTGTAGGTGGAATCTGTCAAGGTTTCCGCAACACTTTCTGATCTCTGATTTTTCTCTGAAACATGTATCACTTCACCATCTCTCTCTCCCCTAATTTTTAAAATAATAATTATAGTAACCAGCTGGGAAATTAAAAAAAAAATGAACTAAAACATATGGCTGATTAGTTTCCCAACTTGTATCATTGTGTTTCCTTCTCTTTGAAAACTTCTTCACCATACTCAAAGCCATTGTTAAAATGCATACCAAAGTCCACTTGAAAGTGTCTTTTTTTTTTAAAATTTTTTTTTTATATAAAAGTGTTTTTTTTTTTGGCCTACTTTTTTCTTTTAAAATTTGATATGAGTTTGTTGGGATCAAACCAAAACAACCATTACAAATACAATTTGAAATATAACTCCTATTATAAAGGAAGGGTCTCCCTAGATGTTAGGATTTAATCACTGAGAGGAAATTCTCAATCACTTTACAAATAGTATATTCGTTCTTAAGAGTATTTTAAGAAACAAGTACATTGTCTGTGATTTAATAACTGTTAAATCAATTTATGCTGCCATATCGGACTCAAGAAATAGGTCCTGAAATGAACTTAGATGGGATTGTCATAGTGTGATCCATCCTCCTAAACTTCATACTATATGATATAATTAAATACAAGGCATCCGCTGATTACATATAATTTCATGTAATAATAATACTAAATATTGTACCTTTTATATTCCAACTTAATTTCAACTCATAGTGTGTCAAGTAATGAATAGATAAATTTGGAATTTAAGATAGGAATATATAACATTATTCTTTCATGCAATTTATTATCATTTCATCCCGTCTAATTTTTTGCTTTTTAACTTATTATCATTAAGATCTGTTAAGCTTCAAAAAGATCAATAAAAGGAAGAATGGCAGTGTCACAAAAGTTTAAGGCATGCAATGGAAAGGTTCTTCTCCTCATGTACAACAGTTGTTCCAGTTTCTCTCATTGAATGCACCCTGTTAACGCCCATCAGTCCCAAAAGACAAAAGCATTAAGTAGATAGATAATCAAATCAGACCCACCCCCAAAATTGGTGACCAAACAGTCCAAAATTTTCACAAAGTTAGATCACAAACAAAGGACTCATATAAATAAAACCAGATCAGTAAGCACTTGCACAAACAGCACCAAACAACAGATCATTTAATAGAGAGAGAGACTAGGTCAAACTTATCACCTCTTAGTTCTTCATCTTCATCATCATTATTATTAAAAACAGCTAGACATAATTGGACCTCACATCACATGTCACAGCTTATTATTGGCTGCAACCTTCTTCCATCAGCATTTACCTCTGCATTCTTTTAAATTTCCCGCTCACTTTGCATATACGATTAGTACCATACTTTTATGAGGGTTTTGTTGAGGCACATGTTGACCTGATTAGTAATGGCTTAATGGTATATAAGGGCCAGATTTTTAAAAATATTTTAAATATTACAATAAATTTGTGTAATTTTACTTTTTTACAATATTATATGTTACCCATTAATATGTATTTTAGAACTCACGTTAATAGGATTTTATGTCTTCTTTTTTGAGGATGAGAGAGAGATAATTAAATTCAGAAAAAATTACCTACATTTAGTATTTTAGGACATGAGTTAGACTTGAACATTCAACCTCTTAAAATTAAGAGAAATATTCAATTACTATTACCAATGGATGATATGCATAGAGCTTTGTGCCATATTGATAATCAATGTTAAAAAATTATAGGAACTCATATCTACAAAATTATATAAAATTAATCAATAATTGGTTTACGATTAAATTTTGTTCAAAAAAGTGGTGATATTGTTTGAATTAGGAATCTAGATTATAATTTTTGAAATAAAGATGTTGGAGCATCAAATTATGAATAGATATAGATCTATAGTTGACAATCGATGGTATGGTATATATTAAGTTATTAACTAAAAGTAATTTATATCATCTTCTTCCCAATTGTTGTATATTGAAAGTTAGATGAATTTGAGAAGAACTTCTTTTGAATATTTTATATATAGTTCGTTGGTAATTTTTCGTAATCTTTTTTTTTTTTTAATTAAATTAGACACTAAAGAATTTGGAAATACAATGAAAAAAATAATAATAATAAAACGACTTCCATCCACGTATTAAAATCATATCCCAAGTTCAATTTGTACTTTAATACTTGAACTATTAGATCTGTCAGCTGTGTTGGAATATTAAATCAAAATGATGATTATTGGTGGTCAGTCTGGTCAGTCACAATACTAGCAATCATAACTGAAAATGAAAACATAGTTGTTACAGGACCTGGCTCCTATTCTTCTATAGTAATCTGAAATGAAGTCCTAAAAGCAATAGAAATTTATTCAAGTGCTGGAAAGCTTTGTAGTAAATTCTTGGTCATAATTGTATTCTTCTAACGGACAAATCTTAGTTAACTCAAGATAATGATGGGAGGGACATCATCTAACAGAAATTTTAATTGGCATGATGAAAATATTATATATATTTTTAATAACAAATTGTAATGGTAATGATTCCAACCATACATATTATTGCCAAATGGAAAGACTTCCTTTTTATTATCATACCATATTGAGTGGTGGTATGAAAGTATTATATTTTGATGGTTTTAAGTACTTTACATAGAACTTTATAATATTGAAAGCACTGTAAAGTCTCCCAGTAAATAAGAGAGACTTTTAAAGTCAATATAAATTAGGTAAAATTGGTCTCTCTTCAATTAGAAAGAAAACAATAATGACAAAAGAAAATGTTTGGTTGCTACAAATATGGAGTAGTGACTAACGAGGGTAGTAATTCATTTTGTCACATCCAGACATGTTATTTTTTGTGTCCTAATTCATAGTTTTTTTCTTCTTTCTTTTACGAGTTTTATAAGAATACATAAAATATAGGGACAATTGCAAAATATTTGTCAATTAAAAATAATAGGATTATGATAGCGACCTAACCAATGTTTCAAAACTCGTTACTCACTACTCGACCGGTAACACAGTGAGTAGCGGGTATTTCACTATTCGATAAATATTCAATTTGACCGTCAGTCAATAGTGAATCCATTGAGTGATGATTAAACCCAATCAAATCTATTGAAAAAAAAATTATAAGGTCAAAACATTATCACATGAATCCAAAATCTAACACAACTCTCATTAATTTATCCAAAAAATATAATAGATTATACAAGATAAAGAAAATAACAAACTATTAATATATTAATAATTAATATAAAGTAATTTCCATACCATCAGAATCATTTTTCATTCCAGGCCTAATACAAGTGAATGGCAGCTAGATATGCTTAAAAGGCAACATTTTTTTAATAATTATTATAAAATAAATATTATTCTTAAAAAATTAATTTTAAAGGGCTAGATATACTTTACAAAAACTAATTTAAATATTTTATGTTAGGATTAATCTCTATTTTCCTCCTATAGTTTGAATTAATACTCAAAATCCACCTTATTTACTAGTAAATAAGAGGGATTTTGAGTTTAATTTAAACTACATGAGGAAAAACACTATTTTCCCTTTATTATTTTAAAAATTATGTAAATATTTTAAACCAAATTTAATTTGATTTAAAAATTTTAAAATAACTTTATTCTTTTTAAATGGATTTAAAATACCTTTATTTTTATTTTATTAAAAGAAACAACACAAATTATTTTTTGTCCAATCACATATAATGTATCAAATAAGGAACAATACTATATTTAATTCAATTTCATATTACATCAAACAAATCACACTATTAATTTATTCAATTCAATTTCATCCAATCCATTTCTATTAAAATCATCAAATCTAATCTCATATATCAAACTGCGTTTAAGAGTAAAGGTATCCAAATTCATATCAAAATCATGTATTAAATAATATAGCATCGACAATTTATATACCGAATCATTCTTGCATCACTCCCATCACTACACAAAAAGAGAAATTGGTAAGGTTTTTGTTTTTGAGATATTTCACCTACCACCATGGACAAAAAGGTAATTCCAAAATGAGCAAAGTGATAAATAGCCGCATCATGTATCCACAGATACGGGTGTGGAACACACAAACACAACAACAACAACCTCTAAAAAATAAAAATAAAAACCAAAAATAAAAAATAAAAACATGATGAGTGTTAAAGGGTCACTATTCTCCAAATTAAGACCAAACCCCAATAGACTCTCTCTAGAAAAAGAAGAAGAAGAAGATAAAAACCATATCCACTCTCTCTCTCTGGTTTCTAGTCAAAACTCGACGTGGCTCCACCCATGCTACACTACCCACTCTCTCATCTTCTCTACTGTTGTTCCACCATCGCCTTCGTCTCCTCCTCCCCCACAGGAAATCGCTGCTCCCCCTTCTCCTTTTCCACCTTAACTTCCGCTTTTGATCATGAAGCAATTCGTACCATTCTCAACTTTTGCCATCTCATCCACTCACATCACACCGTCCCCTCTCTCACTCTCCTCTATCGCTGCTCTACCCTTGCCTTCGTCTCCTCCTCCACCATCAGAAACCGTTGCTCCTCTTATTCTTCCATCTTAACTTCCACTTTCTACTATGAAGCAAATCACATTAAAAAGGTTCAAATTGCTTGTTGCTTCATTGCTTTTTATTTTATTGTTTGCTAGGTGGTTGAGGAGTTAATCGAGTTGGTTGAATTGAGTTGAATTAATTGAGTACTAGGCCCAACTTGGCGAGTACTCATTGGAGACTAGTAGAACTCCTGATATAGATGTTCTCGAATCGATGGAACCCCGATCACTGAGTACTGAACAAGTAGTTGAACATACTCACTAAGTTTTACAACACTATATCTAACATGATTTGATGGTAAAAATGTTCATTTGACCTAATAATGTTTTATGTTTGAGTCGTCTCCACCATACGTAGTATCTCAAAATTAAAATGATAGTATGATAACTGTTTTTGAATTCATTACGATGAAACGTAATCTCTCCAAATGAAATCTAAATGATTAAAATATTGTTAGCCAGAAAACCCACAACCATATTACCATCTCGAAAATTATGAGAGGGAACAAAATACAAGCTATAAATAAGATTTTTGATGTCCAATCCTATCTCCAACTGCAAGTAAAAGCAATATGAACAAAAATTTCAATCAAATTTAATACTTTCATGAACTATTCTTATTGATTGGTTTTTCTCATTGCATTCACTACGTTCCTACCTTAAGTATAAATCAATCCTAATAACAATTTTTAAATATAGAATTCCAAACTTTTTTTTTTCATACGAAGTTCTAATTTCTTAAATACGATAATCAGTTGAAAAATAAGAATCTTTTTCGTATAAATCGTGCACTATATAAAGCTTCATATATAGTTAGGATGTGAACAGGGATTGAATCACTAAATTAGCACCCATAACAATACATAGTTAATATAATATTATATTAGAGAATTCATATGCAAAATATGGGTGTCTGTGCCGTTAAAATTCTCTGTGCAAAGATTAAGAGTAGTAACAGTAACAAACTGTAAAAATTAATTTTACAGTGAAAGAATCCAAAAATAGATCAATATATTATATTTTGGGGTCAACTGACATTCAACAGCTTAAAAACCTCATGATGACACAACATAAGCAAACCCATCATCATTTCTGTCTCTCGTTCAATTTTATTCTCTTCTCTTCTTCTTCTATACTGACAACTATATCGATGGCGGGCCAGAAACTCAAATCATTTGGTTTCGAAATTTAAAGGAATCTTTGCATTAATGCCCTTCATATTGGTTTGTTTAATTTTCTTCCACCTCTTGTCTATCTAATTTATTTTCCTGAATTATTATTTAAAGGAGACCAGTGGATTTGTTGCTCTCATAAATGGCAACATATAATATTGCAATGTCTATTTCAATTTCAAATTGGCTCAGCTTAAAAAGCAATAATTCAACAAAAATTTTTTTTTCCTCCTTAATTGATACCGTTCACAAAACTTTGTGATAAGAAGAATATATGACTAGAAAACAATCAAATTAATAAACTTATACAACTCTGTTAACTCATGTAGAAAATAAACGACACTATTCACATCAGACAAAATCAAATCAATGTCACTTTCCATATAGTTAACAGAAGATGAATCTAAATTAATTTATAAATCTTGATGTTGACTCAAGCAAATACATTTTCATACAATATTCTTTTAATACATCGAATTTATGTAAAACTTATATTAATATGTATCTAGATCTTCATTAAAAGAAAAAATAAAAAGGAAAGTGGAGGGAGGCATATCCAACCAAACCCGACAAACCCAACCCAACTCAATCACTTTTTATTAGATTGGATTGCGTTAAATCTTAAAAAATTGAGATAAATTTGGTTAGGTTAAAAATTAAATTAGGTTGAGTTGGGTTAAAAAATTTTCAATCCAACCTCGATCCAACCCGATAAACGTCCATCTTTAGTTCTAAATTTAAGATTTTTTCATTCTTCTAGAAGAATATTTGTTAAGAATGAAGATCAAGAATAGTTTTTATGATAGATTAAATATTTTATTTTGAATTATTGAATATTTATTTATACTCATTTTGCTTATAATCAAATTGGTAAGATTATAGAATTACCAACTAAACCTTTTATATCTTTTTGATGAATTAAATTCAACTCGATCAACCCAATCTAAACCAACTCGATTATTATTGGGTTGGGTTGAAGAATTTATTAAATTAGATTGGATTGAAAATGTTGGGTTGAGAGATTTTTAACTCAATCCAATTTAATTTGAACCCGAAAACGCCCGTCCCTAAAAGAAGTATCTCTTTTTTGCCCATTTTATTCTCATTTTGGACATGGGGCATCTTGTCTGCATTAGGATGTGGTTATATTTGTGTCATGTTGCAACTTTAGGTTAGCTTTAAAATCCACGTAAATGCGTCTCAGGTGCATGCAGAGTACCATCTATAATTAATTTAAAGTTTAAATTATTGTCTCTCTATCTCTCTCTCTCTCTTTTTTTTTTTTTCAATACTTTACAAGCTGAAACTATGATGAATGAGAATCGCATCTATATGATTCTCCTACCATACACACTTTTTTTTTTTTTTTTCTCTCTTCCAAATACTTTTCTAGCTCAAACTACTATGAAATGAGAATCAAATCTATATTATTCTCCTTGCATACGCCCACTAGTTCTTATCCAACATTTAAAAGTGAAGGACCACCTTTTTATAATCTTTTGGGTTTCTTTAATTCTTTCTTATTTTTCGAAAATGGGAAATCTCATTTGTTAAAAATCATGATCTCGTCACCTCTAGCTAGCTAGCTATTATGGTCGTGCATGGAAAAACTACCAAACCTTACACACATGCTCAACTAGGGATGGGCACGGGTCGGGTCGGTTTTCGTCAAAATCGATCCGAAACTGACTTTAACCGGTTTTCAATACTGAAAACCGGTCTGGTCCAAATTGATTGCATAAACCGACATAAACTGTCTTATTTTGGGCCAGTTCGGTTCGAATCAGTTTTATCGGTTAGGCCTCAATTGGGCCTCCAATTAACACTTTCCTTTCCCTCATTCCAGCCTAGAAATCATTTTCTCCTCAATGCAAAATTTTCCCTCTTATTCAGTTATTCTCACACAGAAAATCATTCACATCAGTTTCAAACACCCACAAATCACACTAAAAAAGCCAAATTTTGAAAAAAAAAAAATCATAGTGAATGCGAGGAGCAAAAATCAGTGACTGCAACTTCTGCAAGGATGTAATCTTAGTACCTCACCATCTCCATCTCACTATCCCTAACCAACATAATCAGTTAATCACCATGCCCTTCTTAGCATGACCAACACCCGACATGGAACCACCTCTTGGGCCCACTCACTCCTGCCATCCATCGCCACCACTACCAGGTCCACCACCTCCAAATCGAAACTCTCTGCTAGGAAATCGTAAATGTACACAGTACACTCTCTCACCAATTTCTTCACCATCGCTCTCTTCCTTTCTCTCTTCTTCTTCCTCTCGATCTAGTGAATGGGACGGTGGGTTTGAGCGACGGAAGAGTTACGAATCCGGTGAGGGTGCAGTGAAGTGGTTAATGGGTGATTTGAAGGTAGATGCTCTCTTCTTCTTCCTCTCGATCTGGTGAGTGAGGTGATCGGTTTGTGTGACTGAGGAGTTACAGATTTGGCGAAGGTGCAGTGAAGTGGCTAATGAATGATTTGAAGGTAGATGGGGAGAGACCGAGAGAGAGAGAGAGAGAGAGAGAGAGGGGCGGGAAGGTGAGGCTCGAGCAGCTGAGGATTGAGAAATATGAGATGAAGGTGTAAGGTGTTTAGGGTTTGGCATTTATACAATGTCGTTTTTGAGGTCGGGTCGGTTTTATGACCCAAAATTGACCCAAGACCGAGATTAATCGGTTATTTATTTTTAAGACCGACCCGACCCAAACTATTAATAAAAATCGACAATTTCGGTTTGGTTCGGGTCGGTTTGATCTCGGTTATTTTGCCCACCCCTATGCTTAACTATAACCATGAAGATTGTATCACAATTTTATCAATACTCTTATCCCAATTTTAATATCTTCTTATAGAAATTCATATGGGAAAAAAAATAAATATCTTTTTTCAAATTCAGACGTCCACATCCAAATTTAGAATTCACTTTTTCGACAACAAATTTTAATAATCAATTTGACTAATTGAATAATTGATCATTGTTGAGATTGAGGAGAAATCAAATATTTAAGTGATTTCCAACCCTAATATATGTGTATCACCATAATTTATCGCATCTAATTTTTTCTTTCTTTCTTTTTTCTATAAAATTAGCTATTGTTAAGTTAAGTGAAGTCATATTGTTTTATGGCAGTGGAGCCGCAATTTGTAATTTTGGTAAAGCATAAATTATTTGGTGATGAGGCCATATTTATTGACTTTTTTTTTTTCAATTGCTTCAACATGAAACATTTGTACACTGATCTACATTACCTTATATTGCCTATATATAGGCATGTCATTAGTTCATTTCATATCCTCATATCTCAAGTCCAAAGTCGCATGTCTCTTCTCCCTGATTTTTTCTTAAAATTTTAGAGAGATATTGTGTTATAGTTATTGACTTAATAAAATTATTCTAGTCTTGATCCGTAGATGTTTTCCTCACATTGAAAGTTTTATCACATTAATCTCGAGTCCACTATTTTTATTTTATTAATTCTATTTTCTTTCAATATTATTCTTAATTTCATGTTTACGCTAAGATTAGAATAGTATCGGATCATTGTGATAGTTATAATTAATTAAACAAAAGGAACATGATTCTCATGTGCATAAATCAGTCAAAATGAAAAATAAATAAGGAGCCAGAGAAGGGAAGACCTTTGATGGGCATCAAATGAAATTAATGCCCCATTTTTTTTTCGCTTAGATACATTTGAATACATGGGAATTCTAAGTACTATAACAAACACAGTAGTTACAGGACCACTAACATTAAAAGAACCCACTTATTTTTCAAACATTTTAAACCCAAAAAAAAAAGAGTAAGGTAATTGAAGTCCATATAACGAAGAGAGAGAGAGAGAGAGAGAGAGAGAGAGAGAGAGAGAGAGGGAGGGGGGGGGGGGGGGGGGGGGGGGGGGGGGGGGGGGAGGAAGAGAATGGATTCCTCTGTCAAATTTTTTGTCTTTTAACAACCAATCAGAAAGCGAGTGTTGTCTTGTCAATAGTCGTTATCTCCGTTTGTAACCTTCGAACCAGTTTACAAGTCCCAATTTTGTGGGCCCCTGCAAACCCCCGACGATTGGCATCTTATCACGTGAACGACCCATGTGACCCCTCTGCTTCCTGTCCTCTCCTCTCTCTCTCTCTCTCTCTCTCTCTCATGCATGCACATTCAATTAAGTGTACAAGTTCTTTCTCATGATTTTTTTCCTTCGATTCGCGTTTTTGCTATCAACTTTTGCATAAAAGCTCTGAAATCAGTACGCTCTGAATGACCAACAATCTTCTTCACCAATCCTGTAATTTATAACTTAAATAGCTTTCGATTTCTATATCACATATTAGAAAAGAATTGGACCAAATTCCAAAGCTGTTTCCTGTATGAGTGAGTCCAATATGTCCTTCTCTACCTGCACCACGACCCCTTCTCCTTCCTCTTCAAATGCCATCTTATTCTGCAACTTCGTTTTAGGCAAATCGCCATCAATCAAACCGTCAATGTCTTCAAGGACACGACAATCCGCACAAGGGAACTTTCCAATGACCAAACACAACGTGTCAACCAAATCCGAACCATGCATGAAGCCATAACAACGTCCACGTCCATACCAACTGGATGAACCATTCACGTTACACCATGGCTTTACATCAATAATAGGCTTCAAAACATCGACCAAAACCTCATCCACCAGCTGAAACAGCAGCTTCCGGTTGCAGAGAAGACTGAGCTGACCGGAACCGGAGGTGGGGTTGGTGGTGTTTTCGAGGTGGTGGAAGATGGAAGGGTCTAGAGGGTGTGATGGAGAGAACCAGGTGATGAAGGACACTGGGGTATGTTTGTCCAAGCATGTACGTTTTAGTATTCTAGTAATGTACTCGTGTTCTGCTCCACCAACGGTGGTGGTGGAGGTTGTTGTTGCGACACCGTTAGAACTGTCGTTGATGTTGTCTTGGGCAATGAGCGTGTGCGTCGCTTCTTGTTTGTACGAAATCTGGCTCCAATTACTAGATAACTGTGAGCCACTACTACTACGTTTCGAGCTCTGAGCACTTACTAAAACCTGTAAATATAACAAGATAATTTTTACTATAACCATGCAATAATGTTTTCACATTCTCTATGAAAAGGTAAACTGTACATGAAAAAAAAAAAATTGATAATTAATTAAGGGTAAAAAGAGAAAGAAGTAAAACACCTGTTTTTGAGGGATTTTGGTGGCTGGAGGAGAGGGGTCTTTTTTCACTGGAAGAAGAGTAGGGACTGTGATGGTGAAAAGGTCGTTTGAAAGTGGAGTCTTCTTGGAATTTTTGTCAGGATTGTTGGCTCTGTTGGTTGTTGAGGGACGTACAAATGGTTCTTCTTGCTTGTTTCGTATAACGTCTGTGGTTTTTGGAGGCTTTTTGAGCCGTGGAGGAGTACTGAACCGTTCACTGCTGCCTGCTAATTTCTTGCATTTCTTGGCTGGTCTTTGTTCACTAGTATGGCTGCTTTGCTGCTCTTGCACTGGTTGTGTCCTTGGCTTGGATGATACAACTCTAATGTGTTGTGCTTGAATTTTGTGGTCCTTGTTGTTGTTGTTGGTGGTGGTGGTGGTGGTAGACGTGGGTGTTGTTGTGACTGGTTTTTGTTTTGGTTCCAAAAATCTACTCAGTCTCGGTGAACAAGAAGGTGTTGAATGCTTGCCTGGACTTGTAGTTTGATCAGAAACCAACTTGTTCAAAGCCCTGGAGCTACTCTTCTTCGTCTTCAATGGACTAAAAACCTCTTCACTTGCTTGCAATGTCTCTGGTCTGCCCCTCAAAGTGTTCGTGATGTCAAGTCCAACGTTCCTGCTAACACTCACTTTAACTTGCTTCACTATCTGCCTTGCATAGTGGCTTGGACTCCTACACTCGTCCCCCTGTTTGATTTCTTTTCTTCTCAAGTATGAGAACTTAGAGAATTCAAGATCCTCATTGTTTTCTTTGTTGATTTGAAGCGAGAGACGGTGGTGGTGATCCACGTCCGATCTTCTAGCCGAAGATATTCTAGGCGTTTCAGGCAAAGAACGACTGCCTGTAACATCAACCTCCATTGAATTTCTGTGGCTGATAAATGGCTTGTTTTGGAGGTGCTGTTTTGGCCTAAGAAGGTGGTGCAAGTTCAGCTTTGTTGGAAGACTTGTTGGCTCATGAAATGATGATGAAAGATGAAGATGATGAGTTGGTTTCTGGGAGAAGATCCAGACCCATCAATCTTGCAACCAAGGTTGGTGTCTTGGCACCAGGAGAGGAGCTGATTTCTAAAGAAGAATCATAGTTTGAAGCTAGTGATTTTGATCTTCTGTCTCCATTATTGTTGGTGGTGGTGGTGCTTGTTTTGATTTGGATACCCATCTAGAGATTCGAAAAATAAAATGAAGATTAAGTTAGGGACAACATAGTATAATGATCATTATTTCCATGATTGCCTACTTTTTCAAATTACAGAATCTTAGAAGTACTAAAATTAAAAATATAAATAAATAAATAAAAAGCTAGAAACCCAAAAAGATTATTTTAGAAATATATTAAAAGAAAAGCCTATCAACAACTAATTAAACTTACAGGGAATTTTAAATTTTCTTCTTCCTCTTCTTCTTTCAAATTTGTTGACAATGGAATCTCCTCTAACTCCAAGCTATTCCTTGGTGCTTCCACTCCTAAATAACAACACCAAAAAAAATAAAAAAAATCAAAATTTTAAAAATATTGTTGACAATTTGTTTGTCTTATATATATAGAGAGAGACAAACAAAAAAAAATAGAGAGAAAAAAAAAAACCTTTGAGGACAGTGTGGTCTTCTTCAACAGGGAGGGAGGACTTGAAAGAAGAATGGTGGTGGTGGTGGTGCAAAGGAAACTGAAAATGGTGGAAATCAAAGAAGTGAAAAACAGCACTCATGCAACCAGAAGGTGTAGTGGTAGTAGTAGAGGTGGTTGTGTTAACACTAGTGTCCTTGTCTCCTCCTCCTCCTCCTCGTGGTCCTCTTTTAGACGTTGAAGATCTACTACCACTACTACTCCAATACCTCTCTTTGCCCATTTTTGGCAAAAGAAAAAATTTCTCTACAACCAAAGATGATTTATATGGTAATGGGTTGAATAAAGCTCACTCTCTGAGTGACAATGACAGAACAAGAACTAATAGACGAAGAAGCAGAAGCCAAGTGTTAGAGAGGAAGGAAGATGAAGAAGAAAGAGAGAGAGAGAGAGAGAGAGAAACAGAAATCAAAAAGCTGAAAAGCTTATACAAGTCAGCTGGTGAAGTAGCGGGAAAAGCGGATCCATGAAAGGCACATTATATAATATAAACCATGCCACCACCCACCAGCATTTGATTTCAGGAATTTTAAGTACAACTACAACACCAACACACAGAAAAAGATAAGGGTGGGTTTGCGTTGTGACTCTGGTTGTGTTTGTGGGAGTTCATTTATTTATTTTCATTTTTCACTGCTTGCCTGTCCCATCTCTCTCTTGACAACAGTTACACTCACTCCCAAGTCTGTTTTTTTTTTGATCCACACTCCCAGGTTTTACCGGACCATGACTGTGCAATGTAATTATTTATTTAGTCTTTTTTTTTAAAAAAATTTGGTGTATATTGGGAATTGGGATGTGTTAAAAGAATATGCAAAAAGATGACGAAATGTGCACGCAGGTGTGGAATGGTTAGACTTAAACAAAAGATAAAGAGCTCTCTTTACAATGTGATTGTGATTCCTTCCCCACAACCCTCTGCTGTGGGAGTTTCAAGTACGTACGATGTGGTTTATTGGGGATCTGCAACTCCATTGGTGACCCCTCCACGTTTTTTTTTTTTTCTTTTAAATCATAATTAACTTTTAAATTTATATAAATTGTAAACTTTTTAATATTTCTTATTTAATTTTTAGTATCAATGGATGTTAATGTATTATGTATGATTTGAAAGCATTAAGAATTTAGTTTAGTGTGTCATGTGTGTTTGAAAGTGTGGATGTTAATATAGTCCATTTTAAATATCACGTTTTATCTTTCCTTCTCTCTTTGTCTTCAAATAATTTTCCTTTAATTAACCTCAACTTCGAATGAAAAATAAAACATAACAACAACCTATATATGGCTATGTATGATTCTTAGGGCAATTAGTGATTTTTTGGAAGTACATTTCAGTTTTCTTATTTTATACTATCAGTACCGAGAGGTGTTTGATAAAACTTGTAAAGTGACAGTCTCACATAATAACATTAATAGCATTATGAGATTCTTTGTTTTTCTCTCTAAACACTAAATAATCTAATAATATTAATTTTATTGACAATGAATAATGACTAAGCCCGCATCTAAATGAGATTTTAAAATTGAATAATAGTTGAAATCTAAATCCAAATAATATGTTGATTTACTACTAGATTGTTTACTTGTTTAGAGATAAATTTGTTTGAAAATAATTAAATTAACATTTGTACATTTTTTAATTATTAATATTACATTTATTTATATTTATGTTTGAATAACTTAAAATCTTGACTTAATAAAATGACTTCAATATCCATCCATCCATTTTCATGCAATTCAATGAGTGTTATTAATTTTGAATTCATTCACTTTTTTTACTCTTGGATTAAGTGAAAATAGATGAATGGATATTGAAATCATTTTTTAAGTCAAGATTTTTAATTATTCTAGTCTAATCCATTTATTATGATGCAAACAACTCGAAACAAATAATATTCTAACAAATCATAAACCATTTTTATTGTAAATATTGATAATACTAATTTATAATTAAGATATAATAATAAAAAGTTATACAAAAATGGTTTCCTAGTGTTTAAAAAATAGTGTTAAAATGTTAATAATCAAGTCCAACGTTCAAGCTAATTTCTATAATAATAAAAATAAAGGTGTTGAGGTAATTCACCTTTTATTATTATTATTATTATTATTGGATTATAAATAAAAAATTATACAATATAATATTAGGATGAAATTGAAAATATATTATCTTTAGGAAGGTAGATTTGGTAGAAAATACTTTACATGTAATCGGTGATTTAAAATTAAGATAGAGTCAGAATTTTTTTACATTTTGTTGTGATTTTTTTTTTTGTTGAAATTTTTAAGTTGTTTGATCACTTTAGAAAGCATACACAATAGCTTAATAGATTCAATTTAATTTTTTTATGGTTAAGTGAATTATTAAAAAAAAAAAAAAGACCCATAAAACTGTCGAGTTTGGTAATGAGTATTGAATTATAAATTGAGTTTTTATATATAGCACTAAGTTTAGATTATGAGGACGGTGCTTGGTCTAGTGGAAAGATCATGACCCACTTATAATATTGGGTTCAAGTTTGTGAGTTCAATCTTATTTAAGTCTCACTTTGTGGGTAATTTTCCGTCACCAAATATTGGTTGCTCTCGTCAAAGTTAGCATCATGGGTTAGGTATCAGCACTTAAAAAAAAAAAAAAATGTTTAGATGATCTGTCAAGCTCCTTCTACCTTTTTAATTCTTCTCTCTCAACTTCGTTGTTATATACCTCCCATTTTCTCGTTCTCCTCTAACCTACGTACTGTAAACTCCCTTACACAAACTCTCTCACTCAAACTTCCAGCTAATTATCACTAGAAATTTATCAATTTCATCTTTTTTTTAATTGATTTGAACACAAGAATAACTGGAACGTACATTTTGAGAAATAAAGAAATATAAAGTGAAGAGTTAAGGAAAGACATGAATAGACTCTGTTAAAAGCAACAAATTTCACGATGATAAATTTCTTGTCAGACAATTTTAATGATATATTATGGGTCCAAATCTAAAGTCGTTTGCTCCTCTAAGGTGTTTCAAAATTATTATACATCAGTCATAATTAGTTCGCGAGTAAATAAAATAGTTTACAAATAAATAAAATAATTTGAATAAAGAATTAGTTCATGAACAAATAAAATAGTTCATGAATAAAAAAACTAATTTCCAGAAAAAATATATATAAATCTTTAGAAAGTAGCTTGCTTTTGGCACCTTTAATAAAAATGGTATAATGGATAGGTTACATACTTTTGTACTAAAAACACTCATTTATATAGTTAAATACTAGTTTAAAAAAATAAAAAAATAAAAAATAAAAACCCTTAACTTTGGATAGTAAAGCGAGAAAATTATAAAATTATATATAATATCGTATCTAATTTCAACATTATACATATATAGTTACAACATGTCTTGCAATAAAATTGCCTAATTATATGTACATTTGCTTTTGACCCTCACAACAGATTTGAAAATATAATTAACCAAATGTTTGTTCGATCAATATCATATTTAATTATTCCTCCAATACAATGATCAACAATTATTTTAAAACTACAACAATATCAAACAGGCCTTCAAGATAATCATGTGATACCTATAATTGTAAGAGTGAAGGATGTAAAACTTGTGACACATAATAAAACCGTTAGAACGAAGAAAAATTAATCATAACTTCTAACAGGTGTCATCTATTTCATGGACACAAGCTATTACCATAAAAAATTTTATTAGTTTAGTTAGATGTAACATAATCATATGTAGAACTTCTATTCAAGTTTTGAAATTTATATTCTATTAATTGTTAAAATATATTACAAAATCACAGAAACCTCTCCATAAAGGGAGTTGATGGATAAAAATAAAAAATAAAAAATAATTCATTAAGCCATATAATCATACAAATATACAAAATAAAATACTAAAAAATACTTTGGTAAAAACAAAACAAACTAAAAACATTATTTTATCATAGACCAAATACCATAATTTTAGCTTCAAGGGCTTTCAAGTGAAGTTTAAATTTTAAAGCATTGCCAATGCCAAATCTGCCGACAACTTAGGTGGCAAAATCTGAGCCATAATTAAAGAAGAAATTCTTAGCAATTTTTTTCCAACCCTCATGATTGAAAAATCGAATTATGTCCTTTCGTAAACAAAGAAAAGAATGAGATTCTCTTAACACATTTAAAACAATCAGGACAGATACAAAAGCCCATAAGAGAATAATTGTGTCAATATAAATAACAAATTTAATCACTGATATATCAAATTTTACCATTGTATCATTATCATATACAACTTCCATTGAAACTCATTAAAAGGAAAAAAAAAAAAGTTGAAATACAAAGAGGACCCCTTGAGTGAGACATTGTAGTCGAGCTAGGACAAAAATTAACACTGCAAGGAAGGAGCCTCCTTATTTAAACAGTAAATAAAATCCCACATTTATCAAAGCCTGGGGGCTTTGTCCAATGTGGAGGGACCACAAAAAATGGGCTTCAAAATGTTTTTATTCTCTTTCTTTTGACATATCACTGATCTTTTCTGGGTGTCCCAGAACCAGGCAGGCACAACACTATAAGTTTCCTTTGGATAGGGAGAACAGGGAGTTGCGTGGTTTATGAGTATAAAATATCAAGTGGTCCCAATTTTTGGGTAACTTGTACCTGGTAATTTACTCTACTAATACTCATGAAACCCAAGATTTTGTGGCTTATATACTTTTTAACATTTGATAGTACTATCTACAACGTTTTAAATATATTTCAAAAAAAAAATTATTAAATACTTGTTTGAAAGATATTCTAATTTCTAAGAGTGCTTTTATTACTTTTAACGAAACAACAAAAATTAGAGTTAAATTATTTTAGGTTAAATTTAATCGACTTTTAAACCTCATTATTTAATCATTTATAAGGGTTAAAAAAAAAAGCAAAATAAAAATCATCTTTTAAAAAATTGTATTTCTCTCCAAATCTTTTAGTTTCACCACTTCAACTTTTGTAGTTATTTTGTTTTACTTTACCATTATGACTCCTTCAAATGAAGGATGTTAGCTTATCTGTTTCAATCTAACCGGTTTCCTTTTCTTTTTTTTTTCTTTGCCCCCTCCAATGATTAAAGGAATGATAAATGTTAAGATTACAAATTTAAATTGATACACTCAAACTAAATAATTTTTTTCTTTTAAATATCATTTACAATGTAGCTATTTTTATCATTATTAGACTAAATAAGGACTCTCTACACCAAACTAGATTGACCTTGATTCACCAAATATTTAATTTCGATTATCAATAAACTATTCAAAATACTCTCAGATGCTTTTATTCTACCAAATAATGGACATTGGCAAGCCAACTATTGCTAATTTAGACGCCATATGAGCAACGAAGAAAAATAGAGAACAATCTGATTTGATAATAGAAAAATAATAATTGAAAAAATAAAATGTGAAACACACACGACTATATATCTTGATGCGGCATAGTAGATTGACGTGTGACATAATTAATTTGCAGGAAAGTGTGGTGGGTTTTTACTGTCAAGGACTATTATCAAAGCAGAGGGTGGATGCCACCAGTTTTAATGACCATAAATGGAATATATGATATATCACTGCTGCCTTGACCCACCACTTGTCTATGTAATTCCAATACAAACTCTGAACTTCATTGTCCTCTACAATGGATACCATGCCATAATTGTTTCATTTCGGACATTATTCAGCTAAAGTTGTGAAGAGAAACCATTTTTCTATTGTTGTACACGTAAAATTGGATCATTATGTATTTGTGCTCTGCATAAATTAAATGTACGACGTCTAAATTTAAACATACAACTCAAGTGAAATTTCAACATTTGGCATTCTAAACTGCGTAAATGGACAAATTTTACATAAAATATCACAAATTTGATCCAACATATTAGTTGAATAAGCCAATTGAATGACTATTTGAGTGGGTTTTTTAGGGTAAGTTTTGAAACAAGAAAAATTTTTTAAGGCTATCAAACATTTGAAGAATAAATACAGGATGAGAAGGACTTCAAGACTTCATCAGTAAGCAGCTGACTGTTAGACCAGAGTCAGATAAGTGTAGATAAGTCATGCTTTGAATTGGAAAATCAGTCACCTGCAACACTCTAATCTCTGTCGACGGATTGACCTAATAATTTTGGAAATCGCACAGTATGCATATAGGGAGCAGGCAAGTAGCCCGGCTTGTCGGACCACTCAGTCTGTGGATGCAGTTGCTTTCGCGGAAGAATGCAGTTATAAATACAATAATGCTAAAGATCCCAACTCCATATTTCAATTTATGTTCTAAAATATGATGCAATCTTTAAAACTCGAGATAAACTTTCATAATCTTTAAGAAGAGTAAAAAGAAAAATTTTCACATTATTGATCAAAAGATGGTACTAGTTTTCGTTAGACATCAGGACACAGTAAACAGATAAGGAATCTTTAAAAGCTCTTAGTGATAAATACCTCTCACATACTGTAGCATAAAATGACACAATAACTGGGTCCATGTTCTATTTAAATTTGGAGGTGCGTTTGCAGAAGTCAATTCATTTTTAGCGAAAGCATACTTTCACTGGTGCATTCTTAGTCCCACAATTAATTGCTTTATACATTTCAATCAAATACAGCTTACAACTATTTAAACACATTCAGACAAATGACAAAAACGCTTTCAAAGATACAACTTTGCAACCACATAATGAACTTTAAAAACCACAAATTCCTTGTCAAACTTACCCTCGGTGTCGCTAGCTTGTCGAAAAGTAGCCAATTTTTCAAACATTTGATAGGTACCGACCAACAAAAAAAAAAAAAAAAAAATGAAAAGAACTTGAAGCATTCAAAATTTGAATTTGAAGCAACAGATGTTCAACATCTGCCAATGATAAAAGATGCAGTATGCATAATCCAGATGTCATGATAGAATCATAGACCAAGACAACAAATAAAAATGAAAGAGTCAATCAAGTCTCGTGTACCACTACTAGAAGCATATGTTAGCTGTAATAGTGTAAAAGCATGAACAGACACCATAATATACAGTACACTAGCAAACAACAAGGTGTACAAACTGGTAATACCTAACAAAATTTGTTTGATTGTACAGACTGAGGAATAGCCTAATCATACCATCTCTAAACACATCCCTCAAAACAATTTTTTTTTCAACTCCCTTAGCTGTCCTAGGTATTTTTAGAAGCAATTTAAATATTTGTGCATATTTTCTATTTAAATAGAGGGAAAATTTTAATTTAGACCCTCATATTTAGCAAACTATTACTTTTTTACTAACATTTGCATTTCGAGTTCCCATCATCCCTAATGTTTCAAAAATGTATTAATTTAGTCATTCTATTAGTCAAATTTTAGTCAACCTTAATAGGAAGAGGGTTAGTTTGGTCATTTTAAGTTGAATCTATTTATATATTTTTAATATATATATTTAATATAATATATATTTCTATATTTTTAATTTAATATATAAAAAATATTTTTAAATTAATTTTTAAAAAATGAAAATAAAGAAAACCAGATCTCCATGGGAGACCTCTCGATCTGGCGAGAGAGATCAGAAAATTGGTCTCCAACACCGGAGTGGAGACTAGACCAGTTTTGGTCTCCAGTCTGGTCTCCATGCTGGAGACCAGGTCTTCCGCTGGTCTCCATCGCCAGAGATGCGATACCCGGTCTTCATTGCTGGAGACCTTAGTCTCCAGTTGAAGACTAAAACTGATCTCTATCGCCAAAGACCAAATCTAGTCTTCGACAATGGAGACCAGAAGGTCTCCACCGTCGGAGACCACTCTCCGACGATGGAGATCGATTGGAGCCATCTTCTTTTTTTTTTTTTAATTTATATAAACATTTTTTTTTTAGGTTTGGGAGATGTTTGGTTTGATGTTGATGTTTAATTTAAGTGATGTTGGTTTGATGAAAATGATGGAGATGATGATTTTGATGAATGTAGAAGATGAAGTTAAAGATGAGGAAGATGATGAAAGGTAGAAGATGGAGGAGGATTTTTTTGTTTAATATTAAAATATTTATTAATTATAAATTGAATTAAAAAATTGATTCAATGATGTGTCATAATTTGATTGGAGGTGGTCAATGGCAATTTTGTAATAATAGAGATGGTTATTTTGCAATTATCGATTTTTAAAAGAGTAATTACGTCATTTTAACTATTTTAAATTATATCAAGGGTAAATCTATCTTTTTGCCACTTTTGTCACGTTTGACTGTCATTTTTTGGTTAGAGGACTAAATCGATACATTTTCAAAACGTTAGGGATGAAAGTAATTCAAAATGCAAATGTTAGCAAAAAAAATATATATTTTATTAAACATTAAAGACTAAATTAAAATTTTCCCTTAAAAATAAATGTACAAATTTCAAAATGCAATGTCTTAACTGCTATCTTCAGAGAAGTTGTATATCGAAATAAATTAATAGAGTAAGAAAAGATTCACTGGAGTCAAAATAAGGAAGAAAAGATTCACTGGAGTCAAAATAAGGACTTATAAGGACCAGAGGGAATTAAAAAGTTAAAATTGTAGAATCTGGGAATGATTGTTGTAAATCCAAATTATTAAAAGAACAATGGCATTTTTGTTCCCACCTTGGCTATAGTCCTACTTGTGGAAAGATAAATTAATTGTAAACATTGTTGATAGAGTTAGGTGTTAGAGTTATTACTTGTCTAGTGGTTGTCAATGGCTCTTTAGGTGGCTGTTAGTGGATTGAGTAGGTGGTAGTTAGTGGTTATTATTATTTATTTATCAAAGATGCATATATATATACTCGGTCACCGTTTTAGAGTGTAAATGATTGATAAATAAAGTTGACACGGTATTAGAGCTGTTGGGTGTTTAGCTTTTTTTTAAAAGAAGTCTTCACAGTTGGTCTTTATTGCCTTCATAGCCTTTTACTGACCTTTATTGTCAGATCTGTTGTTAGTATTCTGTCCAACATCCAATCTAGGGAACCATGGCCAAAACCGATGATATTTCTTCCTCATCTAAAGAAGATGTCAACCCTCAAAATGATGAAGATCCACCACACACATCTAAAGGGGATTTGCAGAATCTTCACTCATCTTATAGATTGAATGGAAAGAACTACTTGAAATGGTCTCAGGTAGTTCAAACCTTTCTTAAAGGAAAAAGGAAGATCAGTCATCTGTTGGGGATTGGACCGGTCAAAGAAGATCCTAAGTTTGAAGCCTGGGATGAGGAAGATTCCTTAATAATGTCATGGTTATGGAACTCTATGACGCTAGAGATTAGTGATACCTATATGTTCCTTTCAACAGTTAAAGAGATATGGGAAGCAGTTCGTCAAACCTATTGAAAAGTTCAGGATGCAGCCCAAGTTTATGAGGTTAAGGTGCGAGCAGCAGCAACCAAACAAGGGACAAGTACAGTGACCGAATATGCAAATATTCTACAGAGCTTGTGCTAGCAACTTGATCATTATCGATGTATTAAAATGGAGTGTAAAGAAAATGTAGCGATGTTGAAGAATGTGACAGAGCAAGATTGGGTATACAATTTTGTTGCATGATTTAATGTTGAGTTTGATCCTGTTAGGGTGCAGATTTTGAGTAAAGAGGAAGTCCCATCTTTGAACACTGTGATTTCGACTGTAAGGACTGAAGAAAGTAGAAGGAATGTAATGATTCAATCTGTACCTGTAGATGGATCAGCAATGGTGACAAATACTGAAAGATTTTGAAGCAAGATCAACCAAGCAATGAAAGTGGGAAACCAGATGGGGTAAAAACATCAAATTTGTGGTGTACTTACTGCAAAAAATAGAGACATACAAAAGATAGATGTTGGAAGCTAATTAGCAAGCTAACAACATCAAGCAAAGAGTGGGGATACAAGGCTGGTCAACAGAAGAAACAAGGGCATACACATGTCTCGATGGATTCAGAAAAATCAGGCGAAAACAGAGAGTTTTATGCAGAGACAATTGAGAAATTAAAGAGCTTACTAGGAACACTTGAAAAGTCTCTTATAGGTGCATGTTCTCTAGTCCAGTCAGGTGAAAATTCTGTCAGCTTTAATATCTCGAATAAATCTATTTGTGGCTTCTGGATCATTGATTCAGGGGTTACAAACCATATGACTAATTCTTCAAATTTATTTTGTACATATACACCTTGTCCTAGTAGTAGAAAAATTTCAGTTGTTGATGGGTCTTTAACTACTGTGGCTAGTTTAGGAGATGTAAAACTCTCTCCAGAATTCAGTTTGAGACAAGTTTTACATGTTCCTAAATTAACCTCCAACCTGATCTCTATCCAAAAACTTACCAAAGATATGAACTGTTGTATGATCTTTTTTCCATCTTACTGTGAGTTTCAGGATCGGACTTCGGGGAAAAGGATTGGACTTGCTAAGGAAAGAAATGCCTATACTACTTTGAAGTACCACAACCATCTAGTAGGATTAAGAGCAGAATACCGTTTTCCTACTTGTCTGAAAAACCTTATAATAAGGATTATATTTGGCTTTACCATTTTAGATATGAGCACCCATCTTTCTTTATTTTGAAAGTTATGTTTCCAAGCTTATTTGATGGTTTAGATGTTGATGAATTTCATTGTGACACATGTCAATTTGCAAAACACAGATGTGTATCTTTCTCAATTAGCAATAAAAGAAGCTTTATTCCTTTTTCTCTTGTTCATAGTGATATATAAGGACCATCTAAAATTTCCAATGTTATTGGAGCAAAGTGGTTTGTGTCTTTTATTGATGATTGCACTAGAGTCTCTTGGGTGTTTTTGCTTAAACAAAAATCAGATTTAAGTGAAGTGTTTTTTAATTTTTATAGAATGATTCAAAATCAATTTGGAGTGAAAATTAAAAAGATTCGATCTGATAATGTTAGGGACTATTTTAATGAGACATTATCTTCCTATTTTCAAAAGGAAGGTATCATCCATGAGTCATCCTGTGTCTATACACCCCAACAAAATGGGGTGGCGGAAAGGAAAAATGGTCATCTTTTATCTACTACTAGAGCATTGCTTCTCCACAATAATGTTCCTAACTTTTATTAGGGAGAAGCATTACTCACTTTATTAATAGACTTCCATCTAGGGTCCTAGGATTCAAGACTCCTGTGTCTATATTGTCACAATTTTTCCCTAATTTCACTAAGTCTAATAATCTAATTCCTAGAGTTTTTGGGTGTACAACTTTTGCCCACAATCATAGTCCCAATAGAAGCAAATTTGATCCAAGAGCAATAAAGTATCTGTTTTTAGGCTATTCATCAACTAAAAAAGGCTATAAATGTTATAGTCCTTGTCTTAAACGTTTTTTCATATCAACAGATGTTACGTTTCATGAAGCTATTCCTTTTTATTCCAAATCTTATCTTCAGGGGGAGACTCTAGGTGAAGATAAGAAGTTTTCAATTAATTTTTCAAATAAAATCTCTGGTGTTTTTGATAAAGTTTCTACTGATAACTCTATTGAACAATCAAGTGATAAAGTTTCTCCTGTGTCTAATAAAATTGATGATGATTTTGCTGATTTCTTATTTTTAGATATTAATCCTAGTTCTAATAGGTCTCCTTCTCTATTTAGCCATCCAAATCAACTTGGAAAAACATTATCCAACTCAAATAAAAAGTCAATATTTGAGTTAGATGATGAGACTTTCAAGGAAACCAGGAATCCCATTGAACTGAATCACCAAACTACCCCTGATTTTGACTCAAACAGCCCAACCGTTTCTAATGAAATAAATCACCAACCAATTCCTGACTTTGAATCAAAAAGCTCAGAAAGTCTATCTCTAAATAATCCTAGATTTTTAGACACAACCATGGATTTAGGACAACGAAAATCTGACCATAATAACCTTTCAAAACCTAATCATGACTACCCTAAACCTAACCATCTTTCCAAACTAGAAACAGACCATAATAGGTCAGTTCAAGCCGAACCAAACTGTCCCTCAATCAAACTTGATTCATTTGCTCTTAATCCCACTAGATATATGCAGGTATATTCAAGAAGGGTCTAGACACTAATCCTATGCAAGTCCAACACTCTAAGCTAAGTTCAGATTCAAGAATAGTCATTGATTCAATCAATGATGACTTATCGGTGGCAATTAGAAAGGGAACAAGAGAGTGTACAAAAAGACCTTTGTATCCTATTTCAAAATTTGTGTCATACAGGAACTTCTCACCATCTCATCAAGCCTTTCTTATCAACTTAAACACCATTCGTATTTCATCTACCTTGTCTGAGGCATTAATTGACAAGAATTGGAAGCAAGTAATGGAAGAAGAGATGGCTGCACTAGAAAAAAAACAAGACATGGGAACTTATGAAGCTGCCGCAATGGAAGAAAATAGTGGGCTGTAAATGGGTTTATACGATTAAATATAAAGTTGATGGTTCACTAGAAAGATATAAAGCAAGGTTGGTAGCTAAGGGATATACACAAACTCATGGAGTGGATTATCAAGAGATGTTTGCACCAATTGCTAAGATGAACATAGTAAGAGTACTGCTGTCCCTAGCTGTAAATTTTGGGTGGACACTTAAACAATTTGATGTGAAAAATGCATTCCTACATGGAGACTTAGAAGATGAAATCTATATGTAAATACCACCTGGTTATGGCAATACATTAGAGGCAAGGACGGTTTGTAAATTGAAGAAGGCTTTGTATGGCCTTAAGCAGTCCCCTAGGGCTTGGTTTGGAAGGTTTGCAAGGGTGTTATTGGCTGCCGAATACAAGCAAAGTCAGGGGATCACACGTTGTTCATTAAACATTCGGTTTTAGAGGGAGTCACAGTGCTGTTAGTCTATGTAGATGACATAATAGTCACTAGGAGTGATGGAAATGAGATAGAGGTAGTAAAACAGTGTATGAAAAAAGAGTTTGAAATTAAAGAGCTTGGTAGATTGAAGTATTTCTTGGGGATTGAAGTAGCTCACTCACAACAGGGGATCTTTCTCTCTCAAAACAAGTATGTGTTAAACTTGTTGAAGGAAACCGGGCAGCTAGATAGTAAACCAGCATCTACACCTATAGATATGAATCATAAGCTTGGAGAGGCGATAGATGATGTGGCAGTCAATAGAGAGATGTATCAAAGGCTTGTGGGGAGACTTATATATCTCTCACACACACGCCCAAACATTGCTTATGGTGTTAGTGTTGTGAGTCAATTTATGCACAATCCTAAAGAAGTACATCTACAAGCTACTTATCGTATTCTCCATTATTTAAAGACTAGTCTTGGAAGAGGGATTTTGTTCAAAAGGAATTCAGGGCTATCATTGGAAGCATACACAGATGCAGATTATGCAGGGTCAATGGTTGATAGAAGATCAACTACAGGTTACTGCACTTTTCTTGGTGGTAATCTACTTACATGGAGAAGTAAGAAACAAAATGTGGTGGCACAGTTGAGTGCTGAAGCAGAATTCAGGGTCATGGCACAAGGCATTTGTGAGTTATTATGGTTGAAAATTATTTTGGATGACTTGAGAATTAAGTGGGAAGAGCCTATGAAACTCTACTATGATAATAAATCTACTACTAGCATTGCTCATAATCCTATTCAACATGACAAGACCAAACATATTGAAATGGATAGGCACTTTATAAAGGAGAAGCTAGAGAGTGGGCTGATTTGTACACCTTATGTCTCAACTAAAGGACAGTTAGCTGATGTTCTAACCAAAGGCCTATCAAATGCAATTTTTCAAGAAATAACATCCAAGCGGGAATGAAAGATATTTATTCACCAGCCGGAGGGGGAGTGTGAAAAGATAAATTAATTGTAAACATTGTTAAGAGAGTTAGGTGTTAAGAGTTATTACTTGTCTAGTGGTTGTCAGTGGTTCTTTAGGTGGCTTTTAGTGGATTGAGTAAATGGTGGTTAGTGGTTATTAATGTTTATTTATCAGAGGTGTATGTCTATATTCTCGGTCATTGTTTTAGAGTGTAAGTGACTGATAAATAAAGTTTGACACTACTCACTGAGAAAAAAAATATAAGATTTTCGAAAAACAAATGGGCCTTGTGTTTTTCTTCCCTGAATCTGGGAATTCTAACTCCTACTCAAAGTCACGGAAGCAGCAAAGTTGCTTTAAAGTGGAGAAGATCTTAATAAAGATTTCGTAGAAAGAAAATAATTGATGCTGTTCTAAAGATTGATTGTCGAAAACAGGCCCCAACATTCAGTAAATTTGATTCGTGAAAAGTTCATCATCACCAAACAGATTTGTTACGAATAGAAAATTCTGAACATTATTATAACACGGCTACATGTAATCCTTGCATCTGTAACACATAATGGCATGTTTGCTGAAAAGGGAATGTTTTTCCTGAGAATTCACAAGGCAAAATAACAAGGAACATGAAAGAAGAAGTAATCCATAACAATTTCTTGTTTAAATATACTGCTGGAAAATTCCAAAGCTCAAAAGGGTGGTAAAAGGTCAGAAAGCTTAGGTAGAAATGTTTATATCAACAAGCTATAGACAATTGAAAGGTATCTGGGAAAAAATAAGGCATTGATTTAGAAGTAGATGAAACGAGGACATATGAAAGAATATACCCAGTAAATGAGCAAAATTCTAGTCTATTTGCACCCATGACTTCACCATAGGAAGGAGAACCTGACACTATGATACTAAGCTCTACCATCCACATCAAACCCGGCACCTGTCCAGCCTGGTGCTGTAGATCCTCTGCCTTTGGGCACAGCGCCAACTCCCTTCCCTCGTCCATGAAACTGAGTTTTCTTTTTAGCTCTTACTTCTCCTTCAACAGTAGGCTGCTGGTTGTGCCCATTCATACCAGGAGAATTGCCACCATTTCCTTTATCACATGATGCATTTTCAGTGACTCCAGCACCTGGCTCTGCTGCAGGGGCAACTGAAGAAGCGTCTAGAGCTGTAATAATCTTTGCAGGACCCATTGGGGTTCCATCCTAAAGATAAATCCAAGTGCAAACGCTCAACATTTTTTTATTACAATGCTAATTGAATGTTCATGTCAAAGTTCATTTAGAAATGGAAAAAGTACAAAACAAACAAGAGATGGAGAAATGATGCCAAGTGAGGAAGACATTATTTTGAATGGGTATTTCAATTCCTTAATAATCTGGTTAAGTAGTGGGTCACTTCATAGGAGGATAACTGCATGTTAAATTACCAGAGAGCTGAAACCCCACACCATGCAAAAACAGAGAGAGAGAGAAAAGAAAGAGGGAGAGAGTAGGTTTGTAGAGTAGAGGAGAGGAGGAAGTGCTGTTAATTACATTAATTAACATCTTCCTGCACAATGTAAGCAAACATGGTAAGTTGTTCTATATGCGATAAGTCTATGTATGAATGACATTAAGAAAAAAATTGAGTCTCTCAATGAAAAAGGAAGTCTCTCATATGGTAGACATGGTCTTGTGATGGCTGGTTGCAGAATGTTATCTAATACAGACATGGAAACTAAGGCAAGGATTATGATGCATATTGACCAACCCTCGAATGCTAGAAAATCCAGGAAATTTTTAACCACAAGATGCTGTGCAATCAATTAACTAATACAGACTAAAATTGATATATAGAAACAGGAAGAGCGCTTACATGAGGAGAAGAGATGGATGCTCTACTAGGGTTCAAAGCTTCCAATCGTCTTTTCAATTCCTCGAGTCTAGAGAACTGAGTGTTACTGCTTTCTTGAACCTATCACATTTAATAGCATTTAGTAAAATCCATAAAAAAGCAATATTTTGTATCAACAATTAGCACAATACAAATACCAGTTGATTCAAATCTTCACATAGCTTCTGTTTCATTGCTTCCTCATCCTTCACAACCTTTGATGCAGCTTCCCATGCCTGAGGTACATTAAAATGACAAATTCAAAAAATCATGATCCCAAGCAGTGAATCACCTTTCATGGGTCTAATACAATGGAATTAAAATGTGATCCGTTCTATAAAATGACCAGAACATGAAAAGCAAATCCAGATCATATAAATATGAAGGTGTGTACTATTTGTCAAAAAGCTAACATATAAATGCAAGTGATATGAAAACTGATTATTTGTAAGGAAATGAATTTTTATATCATGCACTTGTTCTTCAGCAAAGATAGTCCAACCCAGTCCCTTATAGTCTTAACCTTAATTAGTGGTGTTTATACAGATATCAGAATCTCTCTACATTTGCAAGGACAAAGCTGAAAATTTGAAATGTATATTTGTATAAGCTGAATTTAATCAGGAGGGGCAAACCTGTTTTGCTAGTTCTTCCTTATGCTTGGCAAGACGAATTCTCTCAGTTGACATTTCTATTTTCTTTCTCAAGTGTTCAAGTGCTTAATTTATATGCCATACATCACAGCAATGGAAAATAACACAACCATAAAAATCAACGAAGAAAAATTTCCACAAGCCGAAATTTTCAATAGATGAAGATGATGATGTACCAACCAGCTTTTTTCGGTCCAGCAGTGAGTTTCATCTCCAATGTAAGATTTGCTAGCTCTCTTTCAACATCACGTATTTTAGAATAATTTTCTTCAATGTATCTAAAAGCAAGAATCAAAAACAATTTTAAGAAAAACCCTACTATTCAGCAGAGAAAAGAAAAACAAATGAAGTTAAAGAACATAATCAGGATATTTTAACAAAATTAACTTAAATCTGAAAACAGGAACATCAGTTACCTAACCTATAACAACTGAATCTCTCAATGCAAAATAACTTAAACACATTTTAGAACTGAACGTGTTAATTGGCTGTGGCTTCTAACCCTAATTACTACACTAACTCAAATAACTAACTGACCTTTCTGTTTGTATAACAAAAGCAAACTAAAAAATAAGAGGAAAAAAGGAATACATGCTATGAATATATACCCAAGATAAAACAACTACCACCCCCACCTCCATCGCCTGTCATCATGTGAGCAGAGCTTACTGTCGCCACCACCACCACCATCATCACCATCATATCTCCAGTTTAAAGACCACTTTACTACTTCAAATACCAAAACCGCTATCCCCATCATATACTCGCAAAAATCAGTGTGCAACAATACAATACCTTCCTTAATTACTCTAAAGCTACCTCCACTCTATCCATTATGCCTAGTTGCCTACTACAATATCCCAACAACATCAACCATTAGCCAACAATCAACATGACCACAACTAACAGTTCCACCTCCTTTTTCACAAATCAAGAGAACTACAAATCCATTTAGCAAAGCAGCAAAGAGGAAGCCATTTAAGAAAGTAGATAGTCACACACAATATATTCAACTTCAACACATGGATTCAAATAGATTCTAACATAAGATTTTTCCCACATCCTCACCACAATCAAATAACCTAACATTCGTTTCCCACGCTCTGACAACCAAAAACACTTCATCAACAAACAATTATTATTTCATTCTCAGAATATTCGCATTTTCAGCCGCTATATCATCCACCATTAGAAAATCAACTACATGGCAGTCTAGCATCTTCTTTTCCCTCTAATTCCAAAAAATTGCATTAGGAACACAACACAACACTAGATTATCGAATTACAACTTCAACATCACTTCACACTCCATTGGCAGCTGCCCCTGCCATTGGCAAGGTTCGACACCCTCTTCTTACACTTTCATCCACCTCCCCCACCTTAAAAAAATGATAATAAATAAATAAACAAATCAAACAGAAGACGATTTCACTTTCTCGAGTTTAAAATTTCAATTCAAACATTCATTTCTCACGCTATGACTATCGACAACACTTTATTATTTATCCCTAAGAAGACAAATATTGGCGTTTTCGACTGTTATATGTCCACTACTAGAAATCAACTACATTGCAGTCTAGCTTCTAGTCTTTTCTCTAATTCCACAAAATTACAATAGCAACACAAACACTACATTATCGAATTACAATTTCAACATCAAAACACAAACACAAGGGGGGGCGGGGGCGCGGGGAAAAAAAACTTACTTTCTCAATTGAAGCTGCTCTTCCTCGATCACCTGACAAAATCAACACGAGATCATATTCACATTTAATATTAACAACAAAAACAAAAAAAAAAAAAAAAAAAACGAACACATAAGAGAGAGAGAGAGAGAGTAGACCTTTTCAGTGTAGGCGATGACAGGAGCTTCTCTAGCGAGACCGTCGGATCCGATCTCAGGTTGAAGAGAAGGATTCGAAGCCATTTTTTGAATAATTGTAATTGTGAACAGACAAGTCAACAGATTTTTACTTGTATTGTGTTGTGTGTACTGCGGTTTCGTTTTCAATTGATTGAAGAAAAAACGTGATTCGATGATGTTGAGAGAGCGATGAGAACTTGCAACAAAATGAGAAAAATGAACGATATCCGATGTGTCGGTTAATGGACTCCAATGGTTCGTGTCAACTCCGGTTCAAGTTTCAACCACCAATCTAATATGGGATAATTTGAGATATCAAATTAAGCTCTTTAGTTTCAACAATACACTTACTTCAATATACACACACACACTATTCAAAAAAAAAATTAAAAATACACAAAAGAATAACATTAAACTTCCAAATTTTATATCCAAATAATATGATATCTAAATATCATATTAATTTTCACATCATCTCATAATTTATAAGATATTAACAACTCACATAACACAGCATTTGAGTAAAAAATTTAGAAAGTTTAACATTATACTAGAAAAAATAGTTTTTACAATTAGTTCATTTGTAGTTTATTTTGATTAAAAATAACGTAATAAATTTAATTATTTTTTTTACTATATAATTATATAATAAAATTTTAGAGAATTGTCAAATAGACAATGATAAAATTAGTGTGAGTTTTGAAACTAATATCTAACTATGAAAATGAATGTTTTTAGCATCATTAATGTTTACAAACTTTAGTTTAAAGATAAAAGCAATAGTTTGTGAATAAATGATGCGAACAATTATCCTTTGTGATTTTTTGCCAGCAAATGATGATGTTTATTGTGAATTATAATTGTGAATATTAATAATGTTACAAAAAAAATATTTTAATATTTTGATGTTACTTTCGTAATTCATAATAGTTAACAACTTATTTGGGAATTTTTTGGTCATAGTTCAAACCAGAGAATTTAGTTTGGGAGAAATATAAAATTCTCCCATTTACTAAAACGCCCTTTGGATCTTGATAGTTGACTGGATGCACATGCTAGGCTCGTGAATAACGGAGAAAAGTAATTCAATTAATTTCGGGGTCCGAACCGTCCTGTTGCTTGAAGTTGCAGACTTGCAGTGTTGCATCAATTTACTTTTTCCTGCGCATGTTTTTCTAGCATTAGAGAGCCTTAATTTTTGTCTTTTAGTTAATTTTTTTAAACAGTTTCAATAATTTAGGATTTGGGGTAACGGTTTAAAAAATTATTGAAACTGTTTAAAAAAAATTAACTTGAATTCACAATTCCACACGTGTGAAGGGTATACCATTAAATCAATCTCATATTATCATCTTTTAACGATTTTGGTGCCACCTCCAATGAAAAATGAAAAAGAAAATTCTGCAAATTGATTAAGTTATTGCAGCGACAGGTTAATGCATTACATATCTAAATTTGTTAAATTTTACAAATTTTATAATATTTGTACTTCATAGATTTTCATCCAGATAAATTAGCAAAACTTTCTGATTTGAAATGGATATAAATTATCCTTGTAAGTAATACAACACCAGAGGAAACAAAACACCACAGAAAACGCAAAACAAAGAGACTTTTTTTCTAAAATAAATTCAAAAAAATAGAATATCATTCGAAATGAAGCATAGGCTTACATGCAATCTTATGTGAAACAATACGATAATTTCTAACAAAAACAAGCATGCTAACAAAACGTGCTAACATGTGACTTTCCTGCAGAAAATGAGAAATTTTAAGCACGGTAACTTGAGTAAAGCAAACTCAAGATTAGAACAGTTGTTATGATGCCAAAATGAGAAGGAAGTACAAACAATTAAATCCTGAGTGTTGGATGATAGCTTTCATGATGCAGCCACAGGTTTAATGAGTTTCAGCACTGCTTCTTTCGTAGGCAGCGCAGGAATTGCACCTCTCTCTGTCACCGTGATGGCGCCACAGGCGTTTGCAAAGAGGAGAGCTTCTCTTAACCGCTCCTCGTCCTGTCATGAAAATAATTCGGAAAAATGTGATGCCACCTATACTCTTCTACTCGGGTTACAAAATTCTAGTATATTAAATCCACACGCCCCTAATTATCGATTAATGTCCTGTGTTTGACTATCATATATGCTGCAACTGGAATCTATAGACTGAATTATGGTAATTAAGCTCTGGATACTAGGATGAATAGACAACCATTTAAGTAGTTACGGAAATTTTCAAAGCTTCCAAGCCTGTGAAACAATATGCAGAAATTACTTGTTCTATGTTCTGCAGATTTCTTACAAAGAAAAGAAGACGAAAAATGTAAAACTTGATATAGCTCGCCAGTTGTGCTCAAGTCTCTTATTTACTGAAGTTTCAAAATAATGTATGCATCTATAAAAATAAAGTGCTACAAGTCTAGAATCGGTAAGCGAACATAGCATTCTTCAAGTGACCTTCAAAACAAAAAAACCGCGTCCAAGGTCCCTTTAACGGTGATTATATTGTTTTCAGTAGCAAAAAGACATGCAAAAATATTTTTTCTATAAAGCTCTGCTGCAATTAAGCAGTAGGGTTATATGTTGTTAAGGATTTAGGTACCTTGAATAGGTTTAGATCAGAAGCTAAGCAGCTAAGTATTCCACTGACAAATGCATCACCAGCACCAGTTGTGTCAACAGACTTACTTTTAACACCTGGAACCCTGCCCTTAAATTCCTGCACAAAGTTTTGAATGATGTTAATCTGCTTGTAACTCATCAACAATTTAGCCCGAGTGGTTCAATTTACGCAAACCACCCCAACAGATTTCATAAAGTTTGCATATTATACATCTTTGGTGAAGATTGAATATTCAATTTAGACCATTTGCTTTGCATAAGTTACTACTAATGTAGTTTTACTGTCATCACAAAAGAACAGTCAAGATTAGGAGCTAACCAGGATTGCAGGTAACATCAAATATAAATGAAATGGATTATTCTACCTTTGTGTAATATCTACAGCCTTTTGACCCTTCAGTGACGATCAAAAGCTTGAGATTGGGATGATAAAGCTTATTCAACACCACATTATCATCATTATGATCATCACCTCCGGTTAAGAATGTAATTTCATCTTCACTTATCTGCCAGTTCATAAGATAAGCTCAAATGAATTTGATAGCAACTATAATATCGGTTCTAGTGCAACTGAAATCATTCATTCTTTACACGAATCTACAATTTCACATCATACCTTAATAATATCTGCTTGATCCCATATACTCATTATGCCATCCCGAGCAGCCTCTTCTGATGGCCATAGAGGCAGTCGCAAATTTGGATCATACGAGAGGATACTACCTGATTTTTTAGCTATGCTCATGGCAGCAAGATGGGTTGACTTGCAAGGCTCTGCAATCAAACTTATAGAACCATAGTGGAAGATCCTGGCCTGCAATTAAAGTATAATATGGAAATGAATAAGTTGCAACCACATAAATCCAGTTAGGAAAAACCTATTTATGATTATATTTCTTAATTAAAAGAAGAAGAAGAGAAAAGACCTGCTTAATGATGTTTATATCAAGTTCTGATTCACGAAGAAGCATATCAGCGCTTGGATGACGAAAAAATAAAAATTCACGCTCGCCATCATCTGTTAGTGTAACAAATGCCAGTGCTGTCCTTGCATTGGAATCATATCGCATACCAGAGGTATTGACATTGTTTTGTTTTAAAATGTCGGCCAACATGTGACCAAATTCATCATCACCTACCTGTAATAAGTATCGCAAGTGATTTCAATTTACCAAATATAATCTAGTAGAAACAAAATGGGACTGCCTTCAAAATGGTTCACAATGTACAATAAACACGTATGATTGACTTAATGGAGTTAAAAGCAGTGTGCCAGAGCTAACGAAGTGCCATTTATACATAAAATTGATAAGAAAAATGTTGTAGATACCTAAAAATCACAGACACCTAATAATCACAGATCAGGTCAAATCAAATGCATACCTCTGATAGAAAGAGCTAGAATCAAATTTCTCTACAGAGTCAAAAAGTTTAGTTTATTCAGCAGAAACTGCATGTTCTATTTCCCTAGCTAAGAAATATTTAGTATTGGTGGCTTTATTCTTGACGGGGGAGAGTGTGTAGTTGGGCAAAACAGTAGAAGCAGAGATTCCAGATATGCTTAAACATCTAACATGTGAATCATGTAAAGCTTGTAAAGGGCACTAAAGCAAATTTCACTTTTCTAGATATTCCAAGCAAAAAGAACGCTGTCACAGAATGCCATCCATGTAACTGTAATAAGACAAAGATTTTAACAAACCTTGCCAATGAAAGCTGATGTACCTCCTAGCCTAGATATGCCAACAGCCACGTTTGCAGGAGCACCACCAGGAGCCTTTTTGAAAGCAGGCGCTTCTGCTAGTGACACTCCTCCAACGGTTGGCACAAAGTCAATCAACATCTCCCCAAAGCAAACAACTAGTGAGTTGTCATTAGAACCACCTATAGATACGTAATTTCTTGATATCAAAACATATAGCAACCATACAATTCAAGCAAAATTAGTTAACATCAAAGAAAACAAGAAAACTCTGCCTTCAAATATTCCATTCCTAGTCCAGGCTGACAGCTTGAAAACCTCCAAGCAAGGGGTGCGCAATCATGGCATACAAGTTTTCGACCATAATTAACAACAATTGTCCCAAAAATCACAAATTAAGCATCCATACTGAAAACTGATACTATTCCAAGATCAAGAACAAAAATTTATCATCACTTAATATCTTTCAATCTGAAGAAGTTGTACATGTCAAATCCATCTTTTTCCACACAATTCGACTCGAATAATTCATCCAACGACCGAGTCACATACTTGTAACTCACAAACTCTTGATAACAATAACAACAACATATATATATATATATATATCTTTATTTCACATAATTTCTACAAAAAATAGAATGGAGGTCCCAAAGATTTATGTAACCACATATACAACAATACAAGACTACATATACGATCACATTATTCACATAACAAAGCACACACATTAAAACATACAAAACCAGAGATCTACCACTCCAAAATCTCATTCAAAACACGAAAACAATCAAAGATACCAAATTTAACACAAAACAAACAACCCCATTATCAAAAAATCACAAAGATACAATCTTGCACACAACCAGATACAAAACTACTCATTTCTTCCAAAAAAATAACACATTCAATCAAGAAAACAATATTTGTAGACACCGAGAGGAAAAGAGAGACGAACCTGAAGTGGGGTTGTCAGCCATTTTGAGCTCTCAAAATTGAGTGATTGATTGAATAAGAGAGCAAACTATGCACTTGTATAATACACAGAGAGAGAGAGAGAGAGGATAAAAACTCGATGTGGGTGTGATAAGAAGACAGGTGAGATATGGAGGCTGGTTTTTTTTTGTTGTTGTTGCTGCTGTAGATGCAAATTGCAATCTTGAAGGATAGTTAAAAGTTGACAAATGAGAAAATTTTCACCGGCTTGAGTTTTGAACTACATACAAAATACAACGCTGCACCGGAGACCATACGTCAGCAAATTATATTCCTGGTATTGCATATTCTTTTTATTATTATTATTGTGGCTGTTGTTGTTGTTATAATTTTTCGTTTTATAAGATTCGATGATTTCCGTATAAGCTTTCTTTTCATTTTTTTCGGCTTTGGGGCCATTTTATTCTGTGTCTTTTTTATTAAAAAAAATAATAATATAGAGTGTTCTCCCTAATTTATGATTTAACCTAGACATATCTCATGTGGATTTGGGGCATACTTAAACTAAAATTAATGGATTTAATTCAGATTTGAGATTAATTATAAAATCCGCTTGAGAAACGGAATAGATTAATAAATCCAACTACAAGGTTATTCTCACTTATAGGGGTGTATGTAATATAGAGTTTATTAAAGTTTGATGAATTCTTTTTAATAATAATTTTAGTGGAATTCATATATTTTATAGGCTCTATATTGATTTTTTTAAAATTATTTAATAAATCCAATGAAATCTTGAAGAAAATGATAATATTTGTCATAAATTTTTCTCTTCATAAAAATCACTTTAAAATTCATCCAAATCCATTCAAACCTCCATTTAAATAAAATCTGTCAAATCAATGACTTTTTAAATACAACTAAATTTTATTAGATTTTATACGAATCTAAATTGAATACACTTAAATTATATTGAAATTAATACAAATCTAAATTAAATACATCTAGATTTTAATGAATTCCAAACAAATCTAGATTGAATACTTATATTTCAATAAAATTCACTCAAATATGAACTGAACACTACCAAACTTTTAAAATCTTTAAATTCCAATGAAATCTTAAATTGAATACACCTCCCTTAATTTTCACCCTGAACCTATTTATTATTTGTTTTTGTATCAATATTTATAAATAAAATTTAATATATAGTTCACTAATTATTGTAATTTAAATAGAATTTAAATTTTTAAATATGATTTAGTTTTAATTACTAAATATGAATAGATATGTTATAAAACTTATCAAATATGTATTTAGTATACAGTCATTCATGGGTTTTTAAGTTTATTTTTAATATTGGTTCTTGTTATATATATTTAAAGATTATTTTTTAATCAATTGTTGAATATTTATACTATATTCATTATATTGGTATTTGGGCTTCTTTAAAATATAATAACCTTTTTAAAAAAAAACTATTTTGGATGTGCAAATATTTTATAATATTCATTAAAAAAAAAAAAACGATAGAAGTGGACTAGAGATAGGGGTGGGTTTACCTCCCCAATCTTGGAAAATCCCTGTTCCAACATTGTTAATTATTGAATTTGAGTGTTAGGATTTGAGCCGCACTCTCATCTCTATGTGAATTTAGTTTAAAGCAAATTTGTACTTGTATGTATGGGTCTTTTCTTCTGTTTTTAAGAGCTTATTTTGAACCATGTCTTAGAGTTTATACTAAGAGGTCCTTTGACATAGTTCTGAACCATGTTGTGAACCATGGTTGGAGTCGAGAATTCCTAACCACGTCCCAAACCGGCCCTTTTGACATGTCCACTCTAATTCTTATTTCATTTAAAAAAAAAAAATGTTATAAATCTATCAAGAGAAAATAAGAGATTCAATGTTATTAAAATTTTAATTTATATATAAATAAATTTATGAGGTCTGCTTTTCTATTTAAGGGAGGGCGGAATTTTTTCAAGAATGAAGTATGGGAAATTTTGTTGATATATAAAAGCTTACAATTAATATAATCTTATAAGCAATAATATCAAAAAATTATACTAAAAAAATGCAAGTTTTCAAACTAAAAAATTATACTAAAAAAAGGCAAGTTTCCACACTAACACCGAAAAAAGTAAAATAAATACTTTTAGCATCATTAATGTTCATGAGTTAAGGTTCGTAAACACTAATGTTAGAAAAGAGTTTTTGATACTAATTTCAAAATTCACACTTTTTACGGTACCAAGGGGAAAAAACCATCTTAAAACATTTTATGTTTGCATTTTCAAAATAATAATAATAATAATAACATTTTATTATGTTTGCACTTTTGTGGTGGAGTCCAAAAGATTTGATGGTGTGTCTACTTGAAAGATTAGAGAATATGAATAAAAAATAGATACAATTATTAGTGTTTATTTACTCTAAATTAATCCATAATAGAAATGTAATTGTAGGTCTCACATAAATTTGATTTGTACTTAATTGTATGTACGTTAGATTTTCTATTCAATACGAGACTAGATATTCAAATCATATATATTACATTTAATTTTGATAGATTACGATAAATCTCTAACACATTATTCAATGTCAAATTTAAAAGTAATGAAAGTACATTCAATGGTAAATTTTATTAGGTTAGAATCATAATGATTTTAGCACGTAATTTCAATTAACCAATGTGATTTGTTTATTTTCTCCATGTTTTTACTTACTACAGGTCTACAATTAATAAAAATTTACATATCTCATTTCTTGGATATGTTTAACCTTTTTCTTCTCTCTGATTAAGAGACCATGTGAGTGAGGACAATGCATGCTTGGATTAATTAATTAATAGTGATTAGTGGCTTGTGTGGGCTAAAACAGTGGGAGTCTCAGTACAAGGTTGTTCGAAAGAAGAAAAAATGTGGGCCGGTGGTCAGCCACCAGCTAGATTTTTTCTGTAAAGCAATTCATTTTAAATGAATATAATGTTTTTCATAGTAACTCAAACGGTAATGTCTGGAGTTTAATTATTCAAAAAAAAAAAAAGGAAAGTCTTAGAGTTTAATTTTCATGACATGCATATAATTTGCTGATAGTTTTTTCCATATATTATGGAAGTAGTTTTCTCTCATTCATGAGATATTTGATTTTGATAGATATTGATAAATTTTTAACAGTTTAAAAATGATAATATCTTATAATTAATAATAATTTGATTTAATGGAGAAACGTCATTCATGATTGTATGGAGACAATCTCTGCTTATGTTTTTCATGTTTTTAAGTAATAATCAATGTTTAATTTGGTGATTTTTCTTTTGTGTTTGGCTGTCTTTGTATGTCCCCGATGCCTTCAAGACCGTGAAGCCTTGGAGAGATGCTAAGTTTTTAGTTGTTTTGTTTTCATGTTCAAAGTTTCTGGAAGTTCAGAGACAGAGAAATTGCAATTAAAGCTTTTGATCAATATGATTTTATGGAGATATCAATTACAAACACATGATCAGTCTAAATAGAATTGTTTAATATGACTTGATAATAAAAAAACATTTATTTAGCATAATAATCATATAATTATAAATTCAAATCGTTACATTACAAAAGATATTTAAAAAAAAAAAAAAAAAAAGTTCAAGCAGGATATAATTTGTATTTGGTTTAATTTTCGTATAAATATTATAGTTTTGATCATTGAAAAGTTTACATAGACAACAAGGACATACCTCCTTAGGGGTCGGGTTTCAATTTCTTTTTGTATTCAAATTTTAAAGAAACAACTTTATTTTAATCACTTAGATTTTGAAAAATATCAGGCTTTTGAAGTTTTTTAGAAATAATTTTTTTTCATCCTTAATATTTTCAAAACTCTTAAAAAAAGTCTAAATCGTCAATCAACTAACGGTTAATATTAACAAAATACGTTAAAAAATATTTTTACCTTTAATGGTTATTAGTGACACATAAATTATCCAATTATCAACATAAATTACAGAATTTATAACTTAAATTATCTAAAATAAAAATGAATTTAAGTTATTAAATATATTTGAAGTATTAATTCGAAATATACATTTTGAGAGTTAAAGGTCCAATGTGTCTTTTTCTTTATTATGTAATAGATCCCTTACGTATAAATTTTTTTATGAATAAAATTTTAGTGTGATCCATGTTTACTTGAGAAGAATTATTCCAACTCATTGATGTTGAATCCTAGTTTCATTTCTTATCGTGAATATTGATGATCGGTACCCTTTAACTTGTTCTTTAGAGAGAATCCTTCGGAGGACCAATCAACTTCGTATAATTCAATCAATTTTCCATCAAGAAAAATAGGAAAAGTCGGAACACATCGTTATTTTAAGTGGAAATTGTAAAAAACACTCATTTAAAAAGGGTAAAATTTGTTTTTACCCATTATTTTTAAAAAAATTGTTTTTAACCCTTCAAACAAATATATTGCTTGATATATCCAAATTATCCAAAATACCTCTGGACATTTTTACAAAAAAACCCTGAACAGTTTAAAATTTACGAAAAACCGAATGATGAAATTACGATTAAGTCCCCTCATATATATACGTCAAAACTGATGGACTACAGCCACAGTCCATCGATTTCTCACTCAAAACCAACCGGTTTTTGCGGAACCCGAACCCGATCGCGACCCAATCTTCCCCGCGACGTTTCCGGCCATTACCGCGACGTTGTCGACCTTCCCCGAGCAGCTCCTACCGCCGGCGAACCTGCAGAAAGTGTGAAGGTTAGATTTTGATATGTTTGTTGTATGTTTTGATTGAGATTTGGGATTTTGAAATGTGTGTTTGTGTTATGGATGTTAGTTTAGGATGATTAGGTTTATAATAGGTTGGATTTAGTGTGTTTGGTCGTGTTTGTGTTGAAAATGGCCTATTCCGACGAGAGAAGAGTTGTCGGGATCGGATCGGTTTTTTAGATTGGTTTTCCACGATCGGTTTTCCACCATCGGTTATTCATTTCGGTTTTCACGATCGGTTTTCCACAATCGGTTATTCATTTCGGTTTTTCACGATCGGTTTTCATTTCGGTAACAAATGAAAAACCGATTGTGGAAAACCGATTACGGATAACCGATCGTGGAAAACCGAAATGAATAACCGATGGTGGAAAACCGAAGTGGAAAACCGATCTCAAAAACCGATCGTGGAAAACCTTAGTGAAAAACCGATGGATTTCATTAACCGGTTTTTCAGATGCCTTCAAAAACCGATTCAGTTCAAAAACCGATTCTGCTACTGATGATTTCTTTGCTGTTTTTCTTTCCTACAGATGGATTTCGACTATAAATATAGTTCACACACAATTGACAGACATACGAGCGGGAACACACACATTGGTCAAAGATTGGTTAATAAGATAATTGCCGTTATTAATAGAAGAAAGCTATACGATCGGTTCATAGCAGAATGTCCGTTCGGACATATTTTGAGGATAACTAATCATACGGCTGCTGGTTCTGTGATTTTGTGGGTGCTTGCTAGAGAAATAAATGTAGCGGATGCACGCCGTGATGAGAGGTGGTTTGAAATTGGGGAGAGAAGCTATAGGTTTGGGAAACTAGAGTTTCTATTGGTGACCGGACTTCCTTTTGGGGGCATCGACCGTAAAATCTTCGAAATAGCTCCAAATGATCCAAACGGTCTCCTAGGGCGAATGTTTAATGGAGTGTCGCCGGAGGTGAGGGAGTTGGTCACATTTCTTGAGGCAAGAAGTGATAGAGGGGAGGGAGACCGTGCAGGGTAGGATCCGATAGATGATGAAAAACTTTAAAAGTTGGCGAATGTAAGGATTGCTTTCCATCTCTTTATGGGACTAGATGATAGAGCTAGCATTTATCCATTTATGTGGGTCCTCATTGAGAGTACAGAGAGATGGAAGACATTCCCTTGGGGCACATTATGCTATAGTGTCTTGTTACACTGTCTCGACAAGGCACTTAATGAAGAGCGGGTCAGAAATCCACCAAAGACCATTAATATTTATGGCTATGTGTTAGCATTTCAGGTATAACTAATACTTTCAATATTTATTGCTTCCTTCTATTACATTAACTATATATGGTTATATGTATGTTTTAATCAATTTTGCATTATATATTATCTGACCATTACTAACTATATGTATGTTTTTTGTTTAATTATTGTTACATTATAGTGGTGGTTAGTGGAGTTGTTCCCAGTGTTACGGGGAGAAGATATCAAAAAAGACCCGGAACCCGGAAAGCGATCTACCAAGATGTATGAGACGATCACTGAAGAGAACACCCACAAATATACACAGCCTAGATGATTTCCCCCCCCCCGTAAGCGGCAAACATAACCTAAATTTGTGTCAATTATTTGTTTGTTATAACTATCGTTATTTATATTAAGTATATAATGCAGATAGTTGGCATTCGGCAAACCTTGGAGCCTACTAACGCCAAGAGGGAGATGGATTATTGGAAATCGTTTAATCCGAATCATATAGTTCATGATGAAGTACATAAATATGGCGGCGGGGGGAGTGATGATGATGATGATGATGATGATGACGATGATGATGACGATGATGATGACCATGATGATGGTGTAGGGGATGAGGCTGAGATAAAGGTTATGATGAGGTGGAAGGAGAGGATGATGATGAGGAGGTGGAGGAGAGGATGATGATGAGAAGGTGGAGGGAGAGGATGATGATGAGGTGGAGGGTGACGATCAGCCACTTAAAGACGTCCGAAGCGTGCAATCCGAATAAGAGGATACCTTATCAGAGTTTCGGACAAAGAAGGCACATGATGTACAACACGTAGATTATGAGGTACAAATATTCTATTTATATAATAAAATTATTCAATAAATTTCAATTGTAGTAAATGCAAAAGATGTGGACATGTTATGTAGTAGTACGGAGTGTGAAAAAGAGACGGAGTCTCTAAATATGATAGACGAAGTGTAATTTGTTTAAATATGCAGGTTGTATTTTCTTGGATACTCAAAAAACAGGGGAGACTCTGTCAAATTTTTTTAAAATTAAGGGTAGTATGTAAAATGATATATATTTATGATTCTATGAAACAGGTGAAGCGGTTGTTTGAGTTTATTGTGGATTTACAGAAAACAACCCATAAGAAGTTAAGTAAAATGGATAGAAGGCAAAAAGCAACCTTTCAGATGGTAAGGGAGATAGATAGTAGGCTGAGACGGTGGAAGAGCATTTACATATTCCCAGGCCTCCGGTTGCTAGGCATGATCCAGACGACGACGATGACGATGATGATGATGATGATGGGAGCTTTCACATGTATTACCCATCACCACCACCACCACATCAGGACGAGGGTGTCCGTCAGTCGCCTATTGATGTAGGCCAGTCAGCCATCCATGAGGAGGAGGAGGGTGATTATCAGCCACCTCAGCAGTCACCCCATCAGGAAGAGGAGCAGGGTGACCAGCAGCCACCTCATTGGTCACCCCAGCAGGAGGAGGAGCAGGGTGACCAGCAGTCACCTCATCGGTCACCCCATCAGAAGGAGGAGTAGGGTGACCAGCAGCCACCTCCTCGGTCACCCCATCAGGAGGAGGAGCAGGGTGAGCAGCAGCCACCTCATCGGTCACCCCAACAGGAGGATGAGCAGGGTGACCAGCAGCCACCTCAGCAGTCACCCCAGCAGAAGGAGGAGCAGGGTGACCAGCAGCCACCTCAGCAGCCACCTTCTCGGTCACCCCATCAGGAGGAGGAGCAGGGTGACCAGCAGCCACCTCATCAGTCATCCCATCAGGAGGAGGAGCAGGATGACCAGCAGCCACCTCAGCAGTCACCCCAGCAAGAGGAGGAGCAGGGTGACCAGCAGCTACCTCATCGTCACCCCAGCAGGAGGAGGAGCAGGGTGACCAGCAGCCACCTCAGCAGTCACCCCAGCAGGAGGAGGAGCAGGTGATCATCAGCCACCTCATCGGTCATCCACCTCAGCTCAGGAGGAGGAGCAGGATGACCAGCAGCCACCTCAACAGTCACCCTAGCAGAAGGAGGAGCAGGGTGACCACTCCCATACGGACTTAGGAGGTGTATCTGCTGCAAACACTGAGCGTGAGCATGACCAGGTAGACTTTGTATCCCTATTGTGTTGCATTCTGAAAGATAATTGTTATTATTAATATTATACATGTTTTTAATTTACTTACAGCTGCAGGATGAAAGCATGCACGAACGAGGCAAACGAAAGACAAAGCCAGCAGCACCTCTACGGACACCGTACACGGATCCGGGGCCAGCGAAAAAAGAAAAAGAAAGTGGTCCAATAGCAGGAGGGGGAGGTGGTAGAGTCTATAGACCCCGTAGAAGTGGTCTATAATGAATATAAAGCTGCAACCACATTGGATCTCAGGTATATTTAAACAAAAAAAAAAAAAACGTTTCTAATTTTTGTATCCTTATTGGTAATGTAAGAAAATATATAATAATGTTTAATACTTTTTTTTTTGAATTGTAGGCGTTCGATTGATCGTTGTGGGTGGTTTGTGATACCAACCACATTGGTCACACTCGAGGATGTGGACAACTGGTTGACTAATGAGCACATCGATTCTTATTTGATGTGCCTAAGAAAAAAAGGGTGGAATGAGATGGTAGATCGTAAATACGTTGTCCATGGCACTTCTTTGTTTGTAAGTATTTACATTTAAGTTAGTTATGCATTTATAATTTCATATTACGGTCGGTCGATTGGTAGTAACATATGTTTAATTTTTATCATGCAAGCAATGATGACAGCGCATTATAGCCTACATTACGTCCGCAAACAAAGAACATTTGATCCAGTTACAGCTTATGTACCCCAGAGTTGCTTGCGTACGGTCGTGGGCATATAGACGCAGCAGTCCCGTCCCGTGATGGCGGGTTGATAGTGTAAGTGTAGTTCGAACGTTAATATTTATTATATGATTATCCCTTCTAGTCCTATAGTACTAACGTTTGAAATGCAGGTGTTGCTACCGTGTAGCTTGAATCAACAACACTGGGTCCTTTGTGAGGTGCGCATTAGAGAGCAAAGAATCATAATGTATGATCCCTTGGCAAATGTTGACATAGCCTATTGACGAGAGCCACTTGAGCCGCTGGTACGTTTGATGCCTATTTTGTTGCGGTTTGTGGGATTTTACGAGGAGACACAGGTAGATATGCCACCCGTGGATGTCCGGTGGAAAGTTCAGCGTCTTGGAGATCAGTTGTGCCCCAGCAACCTGATAGGTGAATAAGTTTATAGGTTAATTAATATATATATATATATAGATATATTAATGATATTTAATTATCTTTATGTTAATATATTAACATAAACATAAATTAATATAATGTTACTAATATAATGTTAATATAATTTCTTAATGTTATAGAGTTAACATTAATATATTATATATTATATGTTATGATTAACATTAATATATAATTATAGCTTAATTATTATACATAGTTTATATATATGATATTTAATTATGTTAATGTTAATATATGTTTATATTATTATCTTAATGTATATAGTTTAACATTAATATAATTATATATTATATGTTATGATTAACATTAATATATAATTATAGCTTAATTATTATACATAGTTATATATTATGATATTTAATTATGTTAATGTTAATATATGTTTATATTATTATCTTAATGTATATAGTTTATATATTATGATATATACAGGACAAGCTGCGGAGCATATGTGGTCATGTACGTGCGCGACCTTGTGCAACGGAGAACAGTACATGGAAATCAAGAAAATGTGAGACCGTTGCAGATGTCATTGCACTGAGGGCCGAGATGGCCAGAGACATATATATGTGCTCAAAGCCGATATATAAAGTTAATAATTTTGGAAAATGGTTTGTAGACAGTGATGGAGAAATTGTATATAAATAAATTTAATTATTCTTTATTATTATTACTCATTATTTATTTGATGGTATTGCATTCTATATTTTCCAATTGCCAACAAATCATTATAATTAAACATTATAGTTAATAATATAATTTAATATAATAATATAATATTAATATA